>OX578138.1:92522413-92539913 GCA_951213105.1 Amaurobius ferox | reverse complement strand
CCGGTTACCGAATGGGAACGAAAATTGAATAAAAAGTGAAATAAATTTAATTAAAATAAAAAGAATGTGGATATACGTCTGCAGGGAAAGTCATGTGCTGCCCACATCAGATTTTTATGCTTTAGGAAAATATTATGGGAATTTCCTTTGAGTCTGAACTTGAAGACCTCATATGTTTGACACATACATGTTTGTTTCAGAACACTCATATCTTTCAAAGCGATTAATTTAAAATAAGTGATAAGGCCATGGGTAATCTACATGGATACACTTTTATGTGATATTTAGTTCAACACTTTTCATTGTTTTATTGTTTAATCTTTTACACATTTCATTGTATAATCATTGTTTAATTGTTATTGTTTCATTGTTTAATCTTATAGGGTTTCTCTATTATGTTCCTTACGTGGATGATTGTCCTGCTCTACGTGATCAGTCTAATATTGACTTAGACAGTGTTCTTTATATTATGTATTGTTCCTTGTTGATTTTTGCATTATATGTATTTCTATTGATTATATATTGATGATTCTGGTGATTCTATTGATTCTTGTATTCAGTTTACTTGTGAGCCTAAATGATAAGCTAGTCATTCGCAGTGAAAATTCCTTTCTAACCACTGACAACCTTAGCCATTTGTGGTTACATTACCCTCTCATAATAATTCTTCCAATCCTCCTAATCAAAAAGTGTCGAATTCAATACTCCTGTTTATAGTGTGTTTAAATTATGCTCTAGTAATATCAACATTGCGTAAACAACTAAGAAATTAATAAATCTTCTATCGGTAAACATTGCTGAATGACTAGCCACCGGTTGTATTTTTCTCATGCCTCCATCATTCAAAATTGCTCTTCAATTTTCCATTTGGCTTTCTTTCAATAATTTCGTAATTATAAAAACTCCAGTTTTTCTTTTTAATACTTTGTGTTCATATTATCTGACTTTTATTTTTCTTGTTCGCGTCTCATGTTTTCTATGTTTTTTCTTTCTATTTTTCATGCTTTATTTCCCTTCCGTGCCATGAGGTGGCACTACTGCATCAAGATTCAGTTTAGCCATTTCAATTTAGCCAACATAACTTTGCGCTTATATGGGTGTTCAGAGGCAGACATTTTGCACTAAGGAATTAGATCCACTATATTTCAGAAACGTACGTATGTCTATTTACTTTTATTTGCGTTACATTTTATGTTGTAAACCAATTCATTATAGATAGTGTGCAAAGTCGCGTTCTTTGCTTGCGTATATTGCTTTTAAATACCGTTAACCTGTCTGAATGTACTCACTCTAAACATAAACTTTCTGATTATGCGTTGCATACAGAAATCAGCCGAGAGTATTTATTTTATTTGTGTGACAAGTATTTTGTCTGATTGCGAAAATATTTGTTCTTTAAATCCATAAGAAACTAATTTTTAAACATATGAAGCATATAAAAAGAAATTTATGCAGTGTGGAGCTGCTGATTGTAAATAACACTGCATTTAAAGTTTTGACAAAGTCAATTGCGAAATCACACGCGAGGCGTTTAAAATAATAGATCTCTTGTTCAAATATATGATGTTATGTTTAGAACATCACTTATTGTTCTTGAGAAACATCTGAAGACTTTTTTTTAAATGGCACATGTATTAAGAAACTGCAATATAAAATAAAATAAACTAATATTAATGATGTCCCAAAAATATTATAAGGTCAATTCAATTTCCGTTAGATAAAAATTTTAGAACATGCCATTGAAAGGGAAAAAATAAATAGTTCATCAATTCTATATTACTGTGACCTGGATTATATAATTATTTCTTGGAGAAATAATGAAAAAAAAAGGATTCCCAATTAAGTTAGTTGTTTAGATAAATAATGAAGAAACTTGATATAAATTTTATCTCAAAAGACTAGCAGAAAATTCTAATTAGCATTACCAAGCTTAATGTTTACTCAAGTATACTATATGTAGATTTTTGGAAAAATAATAGTGAAATCTTATACAGTGTATATACCTTTATAAAAAATATTAATAAAGGTACAGTAAATTTTGTCCTCAACTTACGGGCTAATTAAACTTTCTCATAACTGATAATGTACTTTTTGTAAAATTCAATAAGTGTTAATAAGTCAAATTAATACTTTTTGTTTATATGGTATTTAATAGAGAAAAGTAAATTATTCCAAAAGATTAATAGAAGTGTATAAATCAGAAAATAGTATCTGAGAAGTATGCTTTAATACCTATTCGGTCAGTTTTTCAGAAGCATAAGTACTCATATGACACACTCATAAGCGTAATACCAATGGCCGTACCGTGATGAAAACACCGGTTCTAGTTAGATCACCGAAGTCAGGCAGTATCGGGCGCGGTTAGTACTTGGGTGGGCGACCACCTGGGAACACCGCGTGCTGTTGGCACATTTCGGCCGCGGTAGCCCGGTGGTTTGCACGCTGGATTTGCAAGCTGCCACAACTGACGCCGTGTTCATGCGGTGTACGATCACGTTAAACATGTGGATCCGTAAGTCCTTTCGAGAGGTTGGTGGTAGGGGAAGGAGAGTACGGTCCCTGTAGATGCCTCCCCCACTGGGTTCCGGTCTAAATTGGGTGGCACTTTCCGGCCGTCCAAACAGTTACCTTACACCTTTCTGGTAGGTCGGACGGTCTGGGTCTCAACAACAACAACACTCATTAGCGTATGACAGATAATTGAGAAGATTTTCGTCGGCTCTGTAAAACCATGCGTGGAAAGAATGCAAATATAACTAACAATGGAACTTTTTGGGGTTTGATGGAACCATTTCACGAATTGGACGGTATTGCATTATTTTCGTGCTGTTCTGTTTCTATGGTGCACATGAGCGCTACTTTAATCGGGAACAGCAGTTTATATTGGATTCAAAACAAGTATGAGCAAGTATGCTTATAAATATAGCTCACGAACCGAGCTCCATATTATAACGAGGACACCTACAGATCGGAAGATCAAAAATCTAATCATTCGGACACAGGTTATCCTTGCAGATATTGAAACTTTCTGAATGTTTCTAATAAATGTTCATCAAGAATCCCTATGCTCACGAGTTTTGAAAATCTATTGTCCAAAGGTTTATTGGCTTGGAATGTTACGTATGCCCCAAAAGGAATCAACTGAAAGTATAGAACTTCTTTTCTTCAGTAAGGAAATCTCAAGTAGAGTTCAAGATTTTTCCTTTAAAATTAGTCATGAAAAATTGTGTAGTAGATTGGTATATTCTTTCTCAAAAATGTTCCGTATTTAGTAGCTCATTACCCTAACAGTAATTTTTTCACAATGACGTACGATTTATGTCACGCTGTGACTTTGGACGTCACAGGACATCACAGTACGTCTCGGCAATGTCATATTGAGATCACAGCGAAGTTATTTTGATCATTTTCATGGTCGTTTGTGACGTTGCATATTAACTTGTTTGTGACGTCACATTGTAATAACCATTATAATGTCGTCACATTGCTACGTGTTAATTAAATTGTGTAAATGTCACAGAATATAGTCACAATGAAGTTACAAAGTTACTAATATGTAACGTCGCATAGAAGTCACAAATATGATGTCATATTGTAACCCAGGTGTCACCTGACTACAACGTCACTATTACATATGTGACGATATTTGCTGTGAGGGTAGCTAAATGACTGTTGACCTAAGCAGACTTGCGTTTCAAATGGTGAGCAGAAGTTGAGTTACAGATGTTTTCCTTTGCAGGAAAACCTTTAGAGCTACTAAAAGTTAAAGAAAACTGGTGTTTTATGTTGAGTCACCCAGGTTTCGAGATACCAGATCTCCATTAGGGATGATAATCCCAAGATCTTATCCAATAGCTTGATCTAAAAATTTCGGGATTAAGAATGTTAAAATCCAATGATTTCAGAATTATTCTCAGTTATTTTAACTTATGATTTAATACTTTCTCATTTTCAAATTATATAAAAATTGTTATAGGATGTGATGTCATTTATTTATTAAAACAAAACTTCATATTAGTGTTCACATTTATAAACATGTAATGATATATGTTGAGTATAGGATTAGACCGTGTCCTCGGATATGTAAAAAATTCGCTAAGGAACTAACATAAATTTAAAAAAGCATTGAAGCAAAAATATTTTACTTTTGATTGATCTGTGTTACTGTGCTAACCTTTTCTGGTTTTAGGAAGTTTTACCAAGCTGTTACATAAGGATTGAAATAATTTTTTGCTAAATATCGACTTGATATAAAATTATTGTTGACAGCACATTTTTGATAAAAAAAAATGATTCGATAAGATTTTTTAACTGAAGCTTGTTATAACATTTTGTAATTTGTGAACAAGAGTGCGTTATTTATTGATTTTATTATATATGTAGTATATATTAATATTCCAGTACATATCTTAGTTCATCAGAAAATGAATTTATCCATGTATCCATTTCTCTGAGTTTTTAAAATGTTCGTTTTGAGTGGTTATATTAAAAATTAATGCATATTTTGCAGTATTTCTATAAATTTGCAAACATTAGATAACTGAAGGTAAATTTTACTAAAAGGAATAGAATTAATTTATTTGAATTTTCTGAGATATTTTGTTGAGAATATAAATACGTTTTCTTTTTAGCTCGAAATCAGCAAAAGTTGGTACTAAACATAACGTGACCTGAAGCTTGTTATTTTAAATATAAGCCTTTTACAGGAATTCTGCCACATAAAACAGAACAACCTATTTGTATTCGGAAAAGATAATATCAATATTTTGTATAATAAATATTTGGAGAGGAATGCTGCTCAAAGTTAAAAGAATAAATATTATTTCAATAAATATTCCGATCCGTGCAGAATACTGATAAATTTTAAGTGAAAAATGTTCTTTTAAAATAAAAGTATGATAAATTGTTTGATGTATATATTGATATATATATGTAAATTATATTTCTAGAAAACTTTAGTTTTAGTGTTTACTTTCGATAAGTCTCTCCAACAACATGTACAGTTTAACCTAATGTCATTACCCCGTTGATGTCTTTACCTTGACTTTATGGTGGGGCTTGCGTGATCCAATTATCCTAAGAACTATGCCGATGGTAGCTTTTGCTACTGGTAGGGTCTCCCATGCCGGGCAGGTCAAAGGTGAGGTTCCTGACAGAGCGGTACATCCTGGCCCTCCATGTTGGGGATTGGGCGTGAAGTTAACTGCTTCGCTCTGTAAAAACCTCAGGGGTTCACTTCTTTAGTGAATACGTAATACTCTAGTGAAAATATTACTCAAAGTACTTATTTTTATGTAATCTAAACATTAAGGGGGCATAGGACCTTTAAACAGTCGAAATTCATTGAAAATAGAGCTATATTTACAATTTTTTAATTTTAACCAGGTGTATCCCAGATGTTCAAATTTTTTTCTCTAAACATATAGAAAACCTTTCTTACTACACAAATTTTACTGAAGTCATATAATTATATGTACATTTTATATTGTTTTTTAAAATTTATACAATTTTGACAGACATAATGGTGTATGTAGCAGCCGCGCGCAGGATATTTCAAATAATATTATACTTATGGACTTTAATTTGATAATAATATATTTATAACTATTACATCTTTAATTTGTAAACACTTTTTAAAATTTTGAAATAAATTTATTATTTTTAAAATTTAAACAAAATGAAATTTTCATTTTCAGTGTTAAAAAACATGAAATAAACCTCTTCACAATTCTTTTTTTACTATTTATGGTGAATTTTTGAAGTACAAATTATATATATGGATGAAACAAGTAAGTCCAAAAAATTTGAAAGTGATTGGTTAAATATATTTTAAGATATGTTGCGCGCAAGGGCTAAAATCACATATCTGAGAAAAACAGCTTTAAAGTTTAAAAATACATTCAGTGTTACTTATTATCTTATTTTACACCTTAAAATGCCTTTAGTTCATAAATAGCACCTTCCTATGTCTGTTATGTAAGAAAAATCAAAAATTTTCTGCCTTTTAGGGGCTACTTGAGCTCTATATGTTGCTTCGGAAACTCGAACAGACGTTTCGCGCAGTAGTTTCTTGTTAGTCAGATGAAGCACGTTTACTAAATTTTTACTTATTTATGAGGAATTTTTATCTATAAATTATGTATATAGATGAAACAAGTAAGAGCAAAAAATTTGAAAGTGACTGGTTACATATATTTTTAAATATATTGCGCGCAAGTGTTAAAATCACATATCTGAGAAAAACAGCTTTATAATTTAAAAATGCTTTAATGTTACTTATTATCTTATTTTGTACCTTAAAATGCCTTTAGTTCATAATTAGCACCTTCCTATGTCTGTTATGTAAGAAAAATCAAAAATTTTCTGCCTTTTAGGGGCTACTTGAGCTCTATATGTTGCTTCGGAAACTCGAACAGACGCTTCGCGCAGTAGTTTCTTGTTAGTCAGATGAAGCACGTTTACTAAATTTTTACTTATTTATGAGGAATTTTTATCTATAAATTATGTATATAGATGAAACAAGTAAGAGCAAAAAATTTGAAAGTGATTGGTTACATATATTTTAAAATATATTGCGCGCAAGTGTTAAAATCACATATCTGAGAAAAACAGTTTTAAAATTTAAAAATACTTCAATGTTACTTATTATCTTATTTTGTACCTTAAAATGCCTTTGGTTCATAATTAGCACCTTCCTATGTCTGTTATGTAAGAAAAATCAAAAATTTTCTGCCTTTTAGGGGCTACTTGAGCTCTATATGTTGCTTCGGAAAATCGAACAGACGTTTCGCGCAGTCGTTTCTTGTTAGTCAGATGAAGAACGTTTACTAAATTTTTACTTATTTATGAGGAATTTTTATCTATAAATTATGTATATAGATGAAACAATTAAGAGCAAAAAATTTGAAAGTGATTGATTACATATATTTTAAAATATATTGCGCGCAAGTGTTAAAATCACATATCTGAGAAAAACAGTTTTATAATTTAAAAATACTTCAATGTTACTTATTATCTTACTTTGTACCTTAAAATGCCTTTGGTTCATAATTAGCACCTTCCTATGTCTTTTATGTAAGAAAAATCAAAAATTTTCTTCCTTTTAGGGGCTACTTGAGCTCTATATGTTGCTTCGGAAAATCGAACAGACGTTTCGCGCAGTCGTTTCTTGTTAGTCAGATGAAGAACGTTTACTAAATTTTTACATATTTATGAGGAATTTTTATCTATAAATTATGTATATAGATGAAACAAGTAAGAGCAAAAAATTTGAAAGTGATTGGTTACATATATTTTAAAATATATTGCGCGCAAGTGTTAAAATCACATATCTGAGAAAAACAGTTTTAAAATTTAAAAATACTTCAATGTTACTTATTATCTTACTTTGTACCTTAAAATGCCTTTGGTTCATAATTAGCACCTTCCTATGTCTGTTATGTAAGAAAAATTAAAATTTTTCTGCCTTTTAGGGGCTACTTGAGCTCTATAGGTTGCTTCGGAAACTCGAACAGACGTTTCGTGCAGTCGTTTCTTGTTAGTTAGATGAAGAACGTTTACTATATTTTTACTTATTTATGAGGATTTTTTATCTATAAATTATGTATATAGATGAAACAAGTAAGAGCAAAATATTTGAAAGTGATTGGTTACATATATTTTAAAATATATTGCGCGCAAGAGTTAAAATCACATATCTGAAAAACCCGCTTTTAAGTTTAAAAATATATTCACAGTTATATTCAGTATATATTCAGAGTTATCGCAGTTCGGCTAATTAATGTTTGGCTGTAGTTTATAATACATCCTGCGTTATATCTAATGTAGCATCAAAATGCACCAGACGCATAAGTAATTCCTTTCTCTTCCTCTTGTTGAAAATCAAATGTTTTCTGCCTTTTACGAGCTTTTCGAACTTCATATGTACTGCTAGAGGCTCAAAAATCTGCTTCGTGTATCCGTTTCTTATCACTCAGATGTAAAACATTTAGTAAATTTCTGTTTATACTCAAATTTAAAGCATTCATAATTTTTATTATACCGTTACCACCATCATTGAATGTTATACTGGCAATATTTGTTGCTATTTGTGCAATTTCTCTCCCAGTATTTATATTTTTCGGGCAATATTTCCATATGAGGGAGTTTAAAGATTCATTAGGATTTTGAGTTCTCCCTCCAAGACAGCGTTTCAATAGATTTGTATCTGTAAGGTCTTTAAATATTGGTTTTACCAACTCCATGACAGATTTTGGGAGGGAGTTCTTATGCTTGAAGTTTGATACTGTGTTCGAGTATGCTGCATGGTTGTACTTACACCAAGTATTTGGTCCCTTAGGACAAAAAAAGTGTTGTGGGTCACTGTCAGAGGATACCATATGCATCCATACAGCCCATATGCTTTGTCGCATTTTAAACAAATCATTTTTGTTTCCACGAATTGCATTTCCATAGTAGGAAGTCAATTTTTGAATATTGGCTTCCGTCAGCCGGCCCTTTCCTCCAATTGTCTTTCCATCTGATAGCTTCTTTCCAGCCATCTGGGTTTTCAGCTTTCTCAAACGAGTTCCCATTCTTTTTTGAATGTGACCTGTGCATTCAAGTTTTTCAACCGCTATTTCATTTCCATATGGTTTGCTATTCGATATTTGTGAAAATGTTTTCGTATCACCATCACCAATATAAAATTTGTACCGAACACCATGGTCTTCAATTGATCTGTTGAATATGCGTAACATTCCATCACATTCCATTTTTCCGGCACTAACCGAATGGTTTTTTGAACACACTATTTTATGATTCTTTTTCCACTTTTCATACCGAGGGCCACTTTTCTTACTTCTATAGCTGTTGCAACCTTTACAAAAAGAAGACATTACTTCGGTTTCAATAACTTTCCCGCTTTCTGCTCCGATTATATGATTTCTGAGAAACAGGCGCTGGAAGACCCATAGTAGAACAAAAAGTAGATAAAGCCGATAAACCCTGTCCTATACATCGCATAGAAAACACAGCTCTTCTGTTTATTTCTGGAATATTTTTCTTAACACCAAGCATTTTTGTATTTTTCACAGACTTTAGTTCATCACAGCTATCACAATATACAAGAAATGTGGATGCTAAACCCATTGAAGATTTTTCAAGTATATTTATTGTTCCATGACATATTTTACAGCACAAAACATTTGCAAGCTCCTTGAAAAGTACTGATATATTAACCATTCTATATTCATGTTCTTCAGATGAAATATATGACTTATCAACTGAAATTTCATCTTCTGAGCTGAACAGTTTTTTACTTGAAGCACTTAGCTTAGGCGTAGAATCAACATTTTGCCGTTCGAACACTTTCGGATTGTTTTTATTTTTAATTACATACATATTTCCTTAAAAACGCCTTCTTTTCGTTCTTTTACCAGAACGAGATTTAGTTGCCGGTGTATCCATTATTAGAAAGCAAAAAGCAAAAAGTTTATATTAAAAAATTGCACCAAACAGTCTTGTACGTTGAAGTTTACACAAATAAATATGCAAACGTGAAAAAGTTTGTAATGTATACTTATAAAATAGATTAACTGTATTTTAGTTCAAAGTTCTTATGCTTAAACAACATAAATGCAGAAAATCAATAGTAAAAAGTAAGAAAATATAATGAAAAGAAATTGCGAAACTCAGAAGAAATTCTCCACGTTGTAAACAAGTTAACAGCGCTAGAATATAAGCAAACTGGGCTGAGCAGTTCAGTAGAGGTGAGTAGTTGCCTTCCTACTGCTGTAGAAATAATTAAATAAATAATTAAGACATGGTGGTGGAAAAAGTATTAGATTTACGTGACACATCAGCAAACTGCAAACATAAACAAACAGTGATGTCCCTTTAAAAATGGCGGCGATGGCTGACATGAAAAATTTTTCAAAAGTGTATGTTGCATAAAAGCTCATAACTTTCGAAATAATGCGAATTTTTGAATGAGGTTTTTTACACAGTGTTCAGAAATGTTCAAATATTCAGAATAAAATAAAATTGAAAAATCGATTTTTTGAAGGTTTAAAGGTCCTATGCCCCCTTAATGTTTTGAATCACTCATATTTTTGTATGCCTTCTGATGGCATGCTTTTCAGGTATACCTTTGACAAACCTTATGGTATTCAGGTCCTTTCACGGAATGACTGGACAAAGAATCTTACCTACAACATGAAGAATTACAATGCATGTTACACTGATGGCTTCAAATTAGGTCTTAGCAGTGGTCCTGGTGTATGCTGTCCAGATGAGGGTGCAAAGCTGTTTTACCCACTTAACAGTGACACTACGTTTTACAGGGCGAGGACTTTGCTATTCTAAACTACGGCAGAATTTACTCTTACAGAAACTACAGGAGTAATTATATCTATATCTGTTCTGACAGCCAAGCTGCTTTTATGGTTTTAGATAAGTATACTTTGACACCTTCCCTTGTCTGGAGGTGCTACACTGCACTTTGTAATTTTGACAGAAGCAATAAATTAACCCTTTACTAGGTATCTGGATGTTCTTGCATTCCGGGTAATGAATTGGCTGATGAGTTGGATAAAAATGGTTCATGTATACCATTTGTTGGTCAAGTGCCAGCTTTAGGCATCCCTGATGAGCTAATCAGGGGAATCATTTATGACATTTTTAGGACGCTGCAGTTTGAGAACTTGTCCAAAGGCAAGGCATGCGAATGAACTGAAATGTGAGTGACAAAGTGCGCGTCATAAGGATAAATTTAATCTCAACAGAACGAGCATGATAAGATCTATTTGGTTCCTTACACTGAACACTTAAAAGACTACTTCTCTGCAACCTTAAAATACAACTAAAGATGATGGCGTTATTAAGGACCTGATCTGTATAGGTTATAAGTATAGTGAAGAAACTGCCTCATACATACTTTTTGAATGCCAACGGTCCTACCGTGCTGAAAACACCGGTTCTCGTTAGATCACCGACGTCTAGCAGCATTGGGCGCGGTTAGTACTTGGGTGGGTAACCACTTGGGAACACCGCGTGCTGTTGGCACATTTCAGGGGCGGTAGTCCGGTGGTTTGCGTGCTGGATTTGCACGCTGCCACATCTGCCGCCGTGTTCATGAGGAGTACGATCACTTTAAACATGTGGGTCCGTAAGTCCTTCCGAGAGGTTGGTGGTAGGGGAAGGAGTGTACGGTCTCTGTGGATGCCTCCCCTACTGGGTTCCGGTCTAAATTGGGTGGCACTTCCCGGCCGTCCAAACGGTTACCTTACACTTTTCTGGTAGGTCGGACGGTCTGGGACCCAACAATAACACATACGATTTGAGTGTAAGGCTTTTTCTGCCAATAGATTCGAAAACATGTGTCGACATATGATCGAGCACTGGGAGTTGCAGGATATTCCGGTCAAGTGCTGTTGATCTTTGCCTCAGCCACTGGTCTTTACTCTTAGAGTAATTTTGCTTCTGACTTATTTCATTTTGGGGGACAGTATAATAGGCCTCTGGTCGCTTTACTAGGCTCTTTCTGAGCTAGCCTCCTTTAAGTCTTAAGTCATAATCGAATTTCATAACCTGTTAACTAATTATAACTATTTCTATCTAATAGTGTATTTCCATATTTCAAAAAATGTATTCTTGTTTTTTAATGAAAAAACATATCCATAAGTGAGGTCACAATATCTACAGCAGAGGCCTGCGTGTCCTGATTCGCTGTAAGTCACATCGGTGTACAGCGCCTAGTTAAGGTGCTTACTGTTTTTAGTTTTAATATAGTACGCTATAAGTTATTTAATGACTGCTTTATATACAGTCAAATCACATTATTGTGATCACCAGCTAATAACCGGAGTAACCGTCATGTGCAGGGCGGATAGCAGGCAGACTGGACGGGGGTGCCTCAATGAGGTACTGGAAGGTGGTTACAGGTATGCACCTCCATAAGAGGTGATTAGAAAAGTTAAATCTTTATGGAAATATATTAGCTTCCAAGGGTAAAAATTACATATATGTTGTTATGACTTTTACTTTGAATAAAGGAAAAGGTGTTTCATATTTTTGAATAATTTCTTTTATCCCCCACTTTTGCATGTCGTTTACATAAAAATATTAGTATTTTATTAATATACATTTTGACTGCTTTTCAAATATATGATTTTGAAGAACTGTGCATTTTGATCTTTGTATTATCCACCCTCTATTGTTATATTGGCTTGCAACTTCACAATATGTCTGACCCTTCCTGCTATTTTTATCCTCCAGGTTTGTTTTCTGCGTAGTCGTTGGCCTCTCGATTTAAAATTGGCGATTTAAAACCAATATCCCAAAGCCCACTGAATTCATGCTTGTCGTATTGGGGTCAGTCTGAATGCCCATGGTTAATGCACGGATATTGCACTCGAAGGACCCGAGCTTGATGTAGGACTCAGACCAAACTATTTCCGTGTTCACGCAGAGTACGAGAACGGTTATTTGTGGTTTCGAAAGCCCTTCCCAGAAGTTGGAGGTAGGGGAGCGAGGATACCGTCCCCGTTGGTGTCCTCTCACTGGCTTCCCGTCTGAAGTGCTCGGCACTGTCCCAGGCTGTCCAAACAGATACCTTACGCCTAAGTTCGGGTAGGTCGAATGGATTGGTTCGAAATAAATAAAGATCCCTAACATAACCGCATTGACTTACAGGATAAAGTTTTTCGGATACCACTTTAAGGAACTAACTGTTCCAGCCAAGGATCATACCACGGATCTTTGATCAGCCGATGCTCTAACCATTGGGCTAATGGGTTCCGACTTTTAATCTTGGAAGCGAACTTTGCGCATACTATCCATTAAAATACTAGGACGATAGTTTTGTCCTCTATATTGGAAGTAGTACTTACAAGCAATTTCCTTTAACCACCATTCCTTTTCATTTTGTATTTCTTACGAATTTATTTATACGCACAAGTGTAAATTACAAGGCTGAAAGGGGTGACTTCACTTTACTCTAGCCCTTTAGGAACATTCGAAAAAAAATTGACATAATACTTGAATTTACATTATGATCGGCAGTTGAGACATTAGAAAGTTACATAGAGTATATTCGTTTATATCACTTTACATTATATCATATACATTATAGAGTATATCACTTTATATTATAGAGTATATCACTTTATATTTTAAAGTATATCACTTCAAGATAGAGCGTTATCTTGTCAGCCAAACATCGTTGATGAAACATCAATATTTAACCATGTCTCTGCTGTGTTATTAATTATAATGCCCATAAACTTTAGTTTATGCATATCAGTTACTGTGGATGAATTATGCCTGAATAATAGAATAGTTAGAAATTTCATTGGATTCTAAAATTATTGGCAGCTATTTCAATTCACAGAAAGATAAACACATATGTTGGGGGGGGGGGGGTTAAGCATTTATGATATACTAAAACATTAAATCATTCAAATTATTCTAAGTTTTCCAATGTTCTTAAAACTTAAATGTCATCTGAAATAAATCTGAGAAAGCGCCATTTGATCAGTTTCTCCCTAAGTGTACAAATATGTACTCCTGTAAAATATTAAAAACGCTGGCACTTTCCTAAAAATAAAAGCATACATTAAAATAAAAGAAAGAGAGAACACAGATTTTAGGTTTTCAAAATCTAACGTTTATTAAAATATAAACTTCATTTTAAAAGAATTTTCAAAACATTTTACATCTCATTAACTAAACAAATCAAATATCTTAAATAATTTAAATAAATGGAATGGCCGGTCGTTAGTGGTAGTAAAAACGTTAGAATATTAAATTTTAAAGTTAACAATATTAAAATTATACAATTATTTGTCAAAACTAGAATTTAGAATAAAAGAACATAAGTTAGCCAAAAGGGAATTTCAACAAAATTTAAATAACCACAGGTTCTGGTGACCTAAAATATATAAGTCTAAAGGGGTCTTATTCTCAATTAAATGTTAAATAATTCAAAAGTAAATTAGTCTGAAATTTGAAGAAAAAGAATTATATCAGCAAGGCTCCAAGATAAGCTTCTGAGATCTGCATGAAAGGACCCAACAGCAAAAATGTCACCAAAGTTCCCAGAGAACACTTCCTGAAAGGCAAACACGGCAAAGGAGGGTTATGTCCATCAGAGGTGAGGAAAATCTCCTGCCGGATCCGAATTCGAAAAGGATTCCAAAGAGGACGTTTAGTAACGACGTAATGATTTCTCCACACTACACCGGATCTTTGACATCAGAACTGAATGCATAGCATATGTACGGTGCTTTTCACCGAAAATGACGCTCCAGTTCTTCATAATAAGGGCAGCATAACTTGGGAGAAACAAAAACTTTGCTGACGTGTTAAATCATCTCCGCTGACATCGCAGAAACATTATTTAGAGGATGGAAAACCAATAACACCTCCAATCGTTCCGTCCGTCTAGACATAACAAACGTCCGGCTCCCACATCATCCAGACGAAACATTTTCAGAGAGCACGGAAGGAGGAATCAAACAAAAAAAAAACCCAGCAGAAGTATGTTGGTTAAACAGTAAACTCAGAAGACTTCATCTCGGAGAAAAACTCTACGCAGGCTTAGATGAGAATAAAAAAAAAGTTCCATTTCGAAACCGAACTTAGGTTCGGCTCGCGCCGAAGCGCTAAAAACAACAGCTTAGTAGATTATCACATCTTGGGTTCCAATCCAGAGCAAAGAGAGCGAAAAAACGCGCGATTTTGCTTATATACTGCGAAACATCGCTGCCACAGATTATAAACAAAATTATCGATGAACGATAAAATAATTAATGACAGACGATTTTAATATTACGGTCAACCAATTAAAAACTCGAAATTTTAAAGAAGAGAAATGGAATTTCAGAGTAGACGAAAATTACAAAGAAATGAAGTGAGACGATTTGGAAATATACGAATTCGGCAATAATTTAAATATGGGCGATTCTGAAATATTTAAAAAGCTGAAAATAGAATAAAACTGAAAAATTGCAATGACTTAACGAATTTTTAACCGAGAGCAATAAATTTGGAATCAAATTAAAGGGAATAAAAAGGGCAATAAATGGAATTGCAAATTAGCCCATTTAAATAAATTTAAATTGCTAAAACCTAAAAAGAACGAACTTTCGCCGTTTTTAACACAAAACCTATGGAAAAGAACCTATTTGGAACAGAAGAATATCAAAACCTAAACAATTATAAAATGGATAACTAGAAGAGAAAGACTATGTAAATAAGACCCTTGAACACGTTTAGACCAAAAACAAAACTCCTAAAATTATTAAATATCCAAAGGTATAACCCAACACATAGAACGATATCACAGCCCGCATAAAATAAAATAGTATTTTGGATCAGAAACTACAATTAAATCTTAAACCGAATTATATAAACACTAATTGAAATGGAATAAAATGTGTAGATATCTTTGTAGATGAATTTTGCCATATATCGAGTAGAAAAATCAATGTATTATTTTCCAATAGACACGAGTTTCTTTTTACAATTATATAGGGCTTACAGTTATTTTGAAATTAAGTTACTTCCAGAAATACTTAACTACTTTTCTGAGGCTGCAAGTTCATTTCTGTCTTTAAGTCTGCTAAATATAGTTGCTGATATTGCAGTTGTCAAGAAATCCTCGTATGTAGTTAATTTTCGCCGACGGAAGAGGACAAATTGCCAACTTCCGAAACATTTGCAGTGAAGTGTTAACATCTCTACGTGTTAAAGCAAGGTTTGTTTCGAATTCCATTCCTAAATGCATTAACAATAAAAGAGAATGCATTTTATTGAAATATTAGGAATTTTTCTAAAATTAACATAATCATAAACATAAGACATGTATATAAATGTCATTCTGTATAAAAATGTTAGTAAATATTCATTAAGTTTAAATTATTCTTATGCTAAAAATGTCTTAGAAGGATCTTTCCGCCTAGTATGAAGACTTAATTTAAACCCATTTTTGAATCATTAATTTAAATATTACTTATTTTGAAATGGCAACAACGTTATCTTCGTAAACTCCTGGAACTCGGTGTTATACTCGTAAACTTCTGGAACTCGAGGTCTCCACATCCTATCCGCTCATAAAATCTTTCTTTCAAATGACCAATAAATTTTGTGAAAATATAATAAAATGCATCTGAGTTGTGTTTTATTTCGACTACTTTGAAATTCTATAGACATCGTTTTCATTGAAATAATCTCATTAAATCATATCACTCAATATTTGCGATATATATCTCACTCAGTGTGATGAAACTAAAATTTAAAATATCTTAATAACTTATGAAGCCGTCATTGTAAGAATACCAATAAATGTGTAGCTAACTGTTTTCAGCTTATAAACATGTATATTACAATCAGCGAATAATAGTGATAAGAACATTTTTTATACCTTTTACGTTTATAATTTAAACAAAAATCATAATACATGACAACAATAAATTTTAGTGTTTAAAAATTGCTATTATAAATATAAGATTACGTATAATATAGAAAGTTCATAAATATCATTAGATATAGATAAAATGCAATAGATAACATTAAAAAATAAATAGAAAGTTACACATAAAAATATATAGTTATGGATTATTATGCATTTTTATATTATTTAAATGTTCAAAAGGCGTTTAAATAACTGAAAATATTCTTATGGCCTGACTTCTGTGTTTATAGATTTAAATATTCATACCAAAGAAATATATGTTCGTTTGAAATTCTTTGTATTTTTCATAATTATGTTTATACAGACTCATATATTTGCAGATGGACATCACTCAAATATGCTTGATTCATGTTCAAATATGTGTAATTGTCTAGCTCGACCAATCAGAAAACGTATATTATGGTTGCTAATTAAAATATATGCATTAGATAGAGCAAAATGGCGAATTTATTTATTTCCACAATTTGCTCAAAAATTATCTTACAAACACATTTTAATATCCATCATAGAAGATTGATTTGTGTTCAAGAATTATTTGTGTTCAAAATTAGGATTTTCACACTTTAAATATTTTCAACCATACGTTATGAAAAATAAAGCATACTATTGTTTCTTAATAAAAAGTGTAATGTATGAAATTTGTTTATGTAGAAGTTAAATTTTTGTAAGTAAAATATATTGAGCTGTTTGTAGTTACACCTATGTAATTATGAAATTCCAAGAGTTATAAAATCCTTCACATTTTCAGGAGTATACCAAATTTAATGTCCTACTTGCTATAAAATATTTTTGTATTCATCAAAATTAAAACTAAGGACTTTATTGTCAAAGTTGCTTTAAATTGCAATTTAGTGCAATTGTATTTTAAAAACCATTATTAACTGTTTACAGAGAATTCAATATTTTACTCGAATTTATTATTCAATAAGGCCATAAAGAAGTACAAAATAACTATAAAGTTCATGATAATGCATTATTTCGTACATAAAGAGTTATTGATGCACATATTCCGGGAAGTTTATATCAGGGCACGGTGAAAAATACCCC